>CAWLCR010000001.1:0-36000 GCA_963855995.1 Muricea muricata | reverse complement strand
TTACATTAATCATTCAGTGGGAAAATTATGGCCATAAATTTGTGATTTGGCTTTCATGGTATTGAGCTGGCTGCTGAAAGATGTGATTTTTTAATGCTTAAAACAAATGTTCCATTGTCAACTTAAACTTTGTTAAATAATCACCAAATGCTGTCAGTCACCAAAATGTTGTTGTTTACAATTTCATAAATTTATCATGGTACCATGCAGTTAAGTAGCATTACCCCCCCCCCTCAAAAAAATTAAAATCAGCTAAAAATAATACAGACAAAATGAAAAATACTGCTGACCTATTATCAGATGAGTTATGAGTTGTCTTCAATAATTTTGGAAGTTTATCAACCATCAATGTCAACTTATCAGTATAACCTGTTAATCAATACTAGTAGGTAATGTATGAGTTGACATTGCTGATTAATGAACTTCCTAAACATTATTAATGAGCCTGACCTCTTGCTCACTAAAATGATTTAATAATATTTTACATGTAAATTCACAAGGTTAATATTAGGCTAAAGCTAGTAACTGCCATAAACCTTGTCAACTGTAATAACTAAAGTAAAGCTTCATTTTCTGTGGTTATGGATGCATTATCCAAGGCCAAGCACTATGTACTACAATACTTGCAGTTCACAAAATATTTGCCTCTCAAAACTTTCACACTTGGACACTGAAGTAACACTAAAGCAAAGATAACTTGAGAACCTGATGTATATTAAAAGACGTAAATTTAGCATTTTATTGTTTTACTTACATAATATTTGAAGGTGTTAATGATGATGGTACTGTATATAATTTTAAGCATCAAGCATCCTAAAGGCAACAAAACAAGCAAAGTTAACAAATGAAAATACCTCGAAGTTAATTCAGTTGTAAGGCTTAAAAGTGTTTATGAATTTCGTGAAAAATAATATGCTTGTTATCAAAATCAAAAACGCCGTTAACGAGATAAATATAATGAATTTAAAATAGTTACAGTCTTACACAATTTAAATGCTAGCTGTATTTGTAATGGAATAAATGGATTGAAAGCCTGAAAAACACGCTAATAAAACTATCATAGTAACAAAATAGACCTTGAAGAAAGAAAGGATACTAACCTTCCACTTAAAGCATTTGATTTATTCCCTCAAATCCTTGGTTTGATTCGAAACAAAGCGATGCTTTACTATAATGTATGGAAACCATTTTGAATACTGGCTGATCTTTTGCACACAAAATACTGATTTTTTTATATCTTTTTTTAGCTAAATTCTTTAAATATCATTCCAGAATGATGCAACTGTGTTTCATTGTACCACGTATTAATTTTCAACCACCAGTTTATGCATTTTCCCAATTTTTTTTAGCAAAAACTCTTGGATCTCGTCTCGAAAACATTCCCTTGTCAGTTCGAAACTCAATATCAAAAGGAACAATTTGATTGGTCAACTTTCGCGCCAAAAGTTTGCGGAATGTTTTCCTTTTATTTTACATACATCAATTGTTGATATTCTTTTTAAATTGGTTTAAAGTGCCAGGTTCAACAAAATATTAGTATACCTATATCATCATTATTCATTTATTTACGTCTTTCAATATGGAGCATTAAAATAATATTCGCACAGCATAACAAAATTTTGGGCTGCCTTCACCACTGCTACACAACTTAAAAATAGGTATAGCAGGCCAATTTTCTCTGATGATAGCCGTTGTGCTTTGCATTGGCTGTAAAAATTACAATCAAGCTTTAGCATTCAGATCGATTTCTATATTTTTGCCTAGGAAGTGCAAAAATATATTATTTAAAGATCATTGCTTGGAAGCTTAATTATTATGTGTAATTATAAGCTTTTTCTATACATAAAGAGAATGAACACCTGCCTATACCTTAGCCACGTTCGACTATCTCATTGGCTACTTAATTGACGGACACTAAATTGCAAACATTTCGTATATAAAAGCACTATGGAAATAAGTACTATCGAAAGATAGAAAGCACTATCGACGAGTGGTAGTGTTTGGTGTTTAGACAAAATTTATAAAGCTAGGGTTTAGAAGCTGTATAACTGCAATGCAAATGACGACACGTTAACAATAATATTCTCGTTTTAAATCTCAATATCTCTATTCGATCAAAATCTTATTATAATATCTTAAACTAAAGTATAACCCTTCCTGCATATGGCAAATTTATTTGATTGTGATAGCTGTTTCAGTTTTTCCAAAGGTTATATCCTAATAACCTTTAGAAATCCACATCAGCAAACTCGTTGCAAATTTGCAACTAGCTTTGCAACTGAATTTTGCATATGCAAACCTATACCGAAATTTAGAGCAAACTAGTTTTTTCTTGAGGAATACTTTTGCCAGTTTTACCATGGTGTAATAGTTGAAAAGTTACTTTACCAATATGAATCATTGATACAAGGAACTCTAATATAGGCTGAATTAATAACCATTGCCGAATGGTCACTGTAAAAGGATCACTTTTGATTTTGGTATGTATAGTTGCACGATATTATATACGTTAGTCGTCACGATAATATTTTATTAATCAACAAGCCACTGATTTTGTTGATCGCGAGGCATTGCCGCATTTTTTTTTTCTGAAAAGACTTGTTATAATAATTTGTTGAGGGCTTTCCAAACAACTGAGTAATCTATTTAATTATTAGCACGCAACTAAAATTTCGATATAAGCGGAATTTTGGTTGACCGCAAAACCTAAGAAGTCCACATTTGCAAAACTGATGCAAATTTGCAAGCAGCTTTGCAATTTAATTTTGAATACGCAAACCGGTCGAAAAATTTAAAGCACTGTTTTTTTTGTTTGGCAAACTTTGCTACCGGTTTGCCCGTGGGCATTATAACTGCAAAGTTGTTTAGACGTTTGCCTAGATGAAACCTGTGCGCAAATTTATAGCAAATTTAAGCGTTGCAAACTTAGAAAACGCATGTGGGCAAACTCGCGCGCAAATTTAGTCACTATTTTTGCGCATGGGTTTGCCTAACGTGCAAAATTTTGGCAAATTGGATTTTTCACAAGCCACTGATTTTGTTGACGGCGAGCCATCGCCGCAATTTCTGAAAAAAACTTGTTATAGTAATTATTTGATGAAGATTTACCAAGCAACTGTGTATGTAATCTTTTAAAATTTTTGGTAGACCGCAAGACTTGAGAAGTCCATATTTGCAAACTCGATGCAAATTTGCAAGCAGCTTTGCAATTTAATTTTGCATACGCAAACCTATCTAAAAATTTAAAGCAAACTCTTTTTTGTTTAGCGATCTTTGCCGTCGGGTTTGTCCACGGGCATAATAACTGCAAAGTTGCTCAGGCGTTTGCCTAGGTGCAAACCTGTATGCAAGCTTGTAGCAAATTTAAGCGTTGCAAACTTAGAAACCCCATGTGGGCAAACTCGTGGGCAAATTTAGTCACTATTTTTGCGCATGGGTTTGCCTGATGTGCAAATTTACAAGCAGCTTTGCAATTTAATTTTGCATACGCAAACTGGTCGAAAAATTAAAAGCAAACTCTTTTTTGTTTAACAAACTTTGCCACCGGTTTGCCCGCGGGCATTATAACTGCAAAGTTGCTTAGACGTTTGCCTAGATGCAAACCTGTATGCAGATTTCTAGCAAATTTAAGCGTTGCAAACTTAGAAAATGCATGTGGACAAACTCGTGCGCAAATTTAGTCGCTATTTTTGCGCACGGGTTTGTCTCATGCGCAAATTTCGGCAAACTGCATTTTTCGCCCCGTGGAAGTCTGTGAAAAAATAAGATGGTCAGTGCATGAATATGATGTGAGCTTCAATTCAGAATGAGATATCTACTTACCACAGTGCTTCACCTCTCAATTAAATCCCTCATGTAAACACAGATTGAATTTGAAGTGTCGTTCGGGATTGAAACTCAATCCAGATGCATATAAACTACCCTGTAGTTTCTCATCAGGATCATTTGTCAACATCCATGCAGGCTGATGGCTATTACCATTATGTCATTATTGGAATAGAGTACAAGTGAACACAGATAAGACTCAAATGCTACCCCAAGCACAAATTTTGTTGCCAAGATGGTAGAAATTAAATCCTGGCTTGTAGGTTGATCAACTAATTTCAGTACAATGTTATTTTTTGCCTACAATGTTATTTTTTTGAAATGTATAATAAAACACTTGAACTGTATAACACCACAAAACAAGCCTTTGGCTAGGCTGATAACTTTTACCATGACATTGATAATTCTGCATATCACAAAAATCTCATCCGATAATTGTTTATTGTCTTACATTTTATTTAGTTTTTAGCTTTCGAGTAACTTAGTTACAACTAAACTAGACATTTACAGCCTATTACATGCAAAAACTTAAAAAGGTTGATCCATAAGCTGTAGTCACTTCTTGGGTCCCGCAAAGTCCAAGCAGACAGCAAACATTTTACACTTAATAGATCACCTTTTATATACATTATATAATTTTCACCACCCAGAGATCAGGCTATTTACCTGAAGTTAGCATCCCAGTCTTAAATATGAGTTCAGTGCTGTGTACTTGTACTCAGGCTTATTCTAGAACGAGTATGAGGCTGTCATTTATTTTTGTAAACAACAAAATAAAACTCCTGCAAGATATATTTTATTTTATAACATTTCTTTTACAAATCCATAATGTGCCTAAAATATAATATCATTCATGTTATGAACTTGTGTTCTTGTTATAATAAATAGGAACAAACAGAGAATATTTGGCACAATGTTTTGAAATTTATATTAAATTCTCTGTTAATACATTTTACTACAGTTAGTATTCTTTTTTAAAAAATGTGACAGGAACATGATAATGACAATGGATGCAATTACTTCCAAAGTCATTGAGCCAATGAGTGAAAAAGTAATATTTGGCAAATAGTGGCCTACACAAAACTTTAATAAGGGTCTATGCATAAATGCAATGCCTTTTTATTCATGTAAAATATACACTGCAGCCCAGTGTTTATCCCTCCAGTAAAACATTGTAAAAATATGTTGTGTCTTGTTAAGGTTGTTTAAGCCCTGTATAAGTTTAATGGCTAGTCGAAGTGGCTACAAAAGAAGATGGATAGCTGCAGCTCGTTCTGTGGCTACCAGTGCAGTAACATCTGAGGCTACACAACATCTATTTGAGTCAGACAGTGAAAATTTTCCAGAACATTCTGATGTTGATTATTGTGAAATAGCACCTCTGTCCCCAAAGCAGCCACGAATTTGTAATGATGACATTGATAATTTTGAGGGAGCATTTCAAAGCAATTCCTATGATAGTACTTCATCTGAATCAGATTTTGTTTAAGACTTAGATTCAATTGAAAAATTGAGGGCTGGATTGGTAGAGTGGGTAAATGAATACAAGGTCAAACATAATGCTGTTGACAGCCTGCTAAAAATACTAAAAGACAGTGGGCATGATCAATTGCCAGGATCAGCTAGATCATTAATTAAAACTGCCAGATATGTGCCATTGACTGAAAAATCTGGGATGGACTACATCTATTTTCCAGTGAAGGAAGAGTTGATGCGACAGTTCTTAAGATACCCAACAATGACTAAAGAAAAAGTGACAAGTCTTGAGATTTCACTTAACATTGATGGTTTACCACTGTTCAGTAGCTCTAACAAGTTACTCTGGCCAGTGCTTTGTGGAATCATGAATGTTGAGCCTGTGACTATATTTCCTGTTGCGCTCACATATGGTTCATCTAAACCTACCGATTTGTTGTTTTTAGAAGAAACAGTTGGTGACTTGAACCATTTACTTGAGCATGGACTTAATGTGGGTGGTAGAGTCATTCCTGTTGAATTGAGATGTGTTGTATGTGATGCTCCTGCTAGGGCTCCTGCTAGGGCTCTTGTTAAGGCTCTTGTTAAGGGCACAAAATTATACTCTGGATACTTTGGCTGTGATAAGTGTGCTCAGAAGGGGTTGTGGCCTACACAAAACTTTAATAAGGGTCTATGCATAAATGCAATGCCTTTTTATTCATGTAAAATATACACTGCAGCCCAGTGTTTATCCCTCCAGTAAAACATTGTAAAAATATGTTGTGTCTTGTTAAGGTTGTTTAAGCCCTGTATAAGTTTAATGGCTAGTCGAAGTGGCTACAAAAGAAGATGGATAGCTGCAGCTCATTCTGTGGCTACCAGTGCAGTAACATCTAAGGCTACACAACATCTATTTGAGTCAGACAGTGAAAATTTTCCAGAACATTCTGATGTTGATTATTGTGAAATAGCACCTCTGTCCCCAAAGCAGCCACGAATTTGTAATGATGACATTGATAATTTTGAGGGAGCATTTCAAAGCAATTCCTATGATAGTACTTCATCTGAATCAGATTTTGCTGAAGACTTAGATTCAAATGAAAAATTGAGGGCTGGATTGGTAGAGTGGGTAAATGAATACAAGGTCAAACATAATGCTGTTGACAGCCTGCTAAAAATACTAAAAGACAGTGGGCATGATCAATTGCCAGGATCAGCTAGATCATTAATTAAAACTGCCAGATATGTACTATTGACTGAAAAATCTGGGATGAACTACATCTATTTTCCAGTGAAGGAAGAGTTGATGCGACAGTTCTTAAGATACCCAACAATGATTAAAGAAAAAGTGACAAGTCTTGAGATTTCACTTAACATTGATGGTTTACCACTGTTCAGTAGCTCTAACAAGTTACTCTGGCCAGTGCTTTGTGGAATCATGAATGTTGAGCCTGTGACTATATTTCCTGTTGCGCTCACATATGGTTCATCTAAACCTACCGATTTGTTGTTTTTAGAAGAAACAGTTGGTGACTTGAACCATTTACTTGAGCATGGACTTAATGTGGGTGGTAGAGTCATTCCTGTTGAATTGAGATGTGTTGTATGTGATGCTCCTGCTAGGGCTCTTGTTAAGGGCACAAAATTATACTCTGGATACTTTGGCTGTGATAAGTGTGCTCAGAAGGGGTTGTGGCTTGGAAGGATCACATATCCAGAAACTAGAGACCTTGATCTACGGACAGATTTATCATTTCGTCGCCAATCAAATAGTGATCATCATCGTACTGATTCCCCATTTTGTAAACTGCCCATGGATATGATTATGCAATTCCCTATTGATTACATGCATCAGTTGTGTCTTGGAGTGATGCGAAAACTGCTTTTGATATGGATGAAAGGAAATAGAGATGTGAGAATCTCTTCCCGTCATGTTGGGGAAATCAGTGAGAATTTACTGAACCTCAAGTCAGCTATGCCTAACAACTTTGCTCGAAAGCCCTGTGGCTTAAATGAGATAGAAAGGTGGAAGGCTACTGAATTTAGGCAGTTTCTTCTCTATACAGGTCAACTTGCATTAAAAGAGATCATTAGACCAGAGCTATATTTCCACTTCTTGAGCTTAAGTGTTGCAAGCAGGATTCTGGTTAGCCCTACTCTTGTGAAATCTCACTGGCAGTATGCTAGTGAATTGCTAGTTTATTTTGTTGAGCAGGGTAGAGTATTGTATGGGAAAGAGTTCATTGTTTACAATGTGCACTCCATGATTCACCTTGCTGCCGAGGCTTACCATTATGGTGGTTTAGACAAATGCAGCAGTTTTCCGTTTGAAAATTACATGCAAAAATTGAAAAAGATGGTTCATTCTGGAAGAAATCCATTAGCTCAATTGGTAAAAAGGCTAAGTGAGTCCCATGCTACCAAAATTCCTGAAGCAATGTGTGCAAGCGAGATCTCTACAAAGAAGCCAAATAATGTCTACATCCTTGATGATAGGTCATGTTGTGAGATCCTGGAAAAGACCAAGCAGTTTGATGTGGAAGGCAACTTGTTATATAGGTGCAGAGTTTATGAGTGTGTAAATCCCTTATTTGAGCTTCAAAGTGGGAGCAGAGAAACAGTTATCTTCATGGCAATCCTGCATACAGTTTAACAAAAGTAAATCAGCTGCATTGCTGATGCTTGTATTTTTCCTTGGATTATGAATTTGAATATTGTTAACATTTCATATTTCCCTTCTTGTGTAGAAAAAGGTGTGTAAATTTTCTCTGTACCAACTGAGTTTGGCACAAATAAAATTATGTTTTAATCCAGTTAGGATGTCTAAACTTGAGGAATTAAACTGGATGATTTTAATTTAATTTTGCTGCATTTTTTTTTCAGATGAACAAGTTTGTTGTGGTTGAATTTGTTGAAGAGAAAACTGTTGAAGTGGTGCGAGAAAACTGGTTGGAGACAAGTGATGCGGTGATTATCTTTTTAAAGTGCCTTATAATACAGATGGTACATTGTATCATCTCTATCATCTATGTTGCTTTCAACCAGAAATAGTCAGTTTTACAATTAGGGAAGTATATGCAATGGAGTTGGCAGGCATACTTCTGCTTGCCACTGAGTTAAGCTTGCTTGTTGCAGGTCTGCACACAATAGGGTACCTACTGGGTTTAATCGATTCGTGTCAGTGTAGAGTTTAGTTGGTTATCTTCTATTGCTTCAAGGATTTTCTCTGGCTACGATTTCTTCACTCACTGAAAAAAGTAATAAACTACTTTGTAGGGTTTGTTTTGCTATTGGCCAGGTGGTTAATTTGGTGTGAAAAACAAGGTGAAACGTGGTGATATGCCAGACAAAGAGAAATGGATGAAGTACCCAGTAAGGGTATTTGTTTACTGTGGTATGTTTAATCTATTCTTGTTATTATCAGTAATTTTTAGAGGAACATAATTTACGACTACAAAATTCCATATTATAATGTATGTTTATGAAACATGGTAGTAATTTGGGCTTGCAGTTACAAAGTTTAATTGTCTTGTGTTCTCTACATTTACCAAAACGTGTCATAATTTCCTTTTTGTTGCTTCCCAAATTCCGCCCCACAGTACCATTGGTGATGTGTTCGACACCCGTCTTTCTATGAATTTGGAAATGTCAATTGAAATAGTCAATGAAAAAGTCTCCCCTGTATGCATGTTTTGACACTTTTTTTAACTCTCACAATTTAATTCTTTTCCAACATTATTAATATCATCTTCTTGTGTTAACTGTACATTATTTCCCAGATGACTATTACAAAGCGTTAAACCGTGCAAGGCGTGCGGAAGACGCTTCAAACATGGACTCAGCCGATGAAGGTCCCCGAAAGCGAAAAAATAACAGTTAGGCAGAGCTCGAATAGCGATATTGGTAAGGCAGCATATCAGTTTCAGAATTGCAACTTGCATGTACTAAGAAATACAACTGTTGACTGAAGTGTTCAACTACTTCGTTGTCCCCTTGCTTAAAGATTAATGTTGTTCTTTCTCTATGTAGGTAGTAATGAGAGCGATTCTAGTGACGGGCAAGAATCAGATGTAACTGAACCAAGAATTTCATTTCCCAAACCGCCGAAGTTTAACGTTACCTCGAAGGAGACCACAGGCACACAACGACATAGGCGGTTCTCAAGTAGGCATTTAGACAATTTTCTATAGTTTATATTCCTATTTTGAGCTAATTTTTATTTTTGTTGTTAGATAAGAGAACCCAAAGATTAGACGTGATCAATCCATTTCCCTCCCATCAACCCATAGGCACCTCATCTAACATGGCTTCAACAACAAACGAGGGTCTATCTTATTCTTCATGTGGTATGTTTTCTCTTCTTGATGCGCTAGAGATATTGTCATAATGTTATTTAGATTAGCACAAGACCGACTTACTGTACTTGATTACTGCCCTATTATTTTCATGTAGGGTACACAAAACAGCGGGATTTACGTTTTGTCTCACGAGAATCCTGTCACAATGAATTTCTTACTAGTTAAAGTATAGATTGCCTTGCAATTAATGTACCTCAAAATGTTTTTAATAATTGTATTTCAATGACCTTGTATTGTAGGGCAGGAGAATGTACCATCCTCACCACATACAACACTCCTTGGTGCGTTTTTGGGAGAAGACTCTCCAAACTTGTTCCAGGGCTTGTTTCCTGAGGAGCAATTCAATCAAACAATTAGTCCGGGTAACTTATTGCTTATTATATTTATTTTAATCACCAGCATTGATAAAATTCATAAGAACATAGGTAATGATTCAGCGTATGCATCTTCTGCAGAAAGAAACTACTTTAGGTTTGCTTTACACTTACTGTAGTTGTTATCGTAGATGCTAATGTCATTTCAGCGAACCGGCGTTATTGCAATAGTGCGTCAAGGCTAGGCTATATGGTCAGCAATGACAAATGGGCATGCGTTTTGACCCTGCAGTCTCGTTTTTGGCGCTATTCTGATTAAAATACAGCTGCTCTGTTGCAATAAACATCTACGATAATTGCATATACCAAATAGGCATAAGCACTAGGGATTGGTTTATTAATAATGCAGCCTATTTACACCAGCAGTAATAGAAGCTAGAATTTTCTGGTAAGATTCGACAAAGTATTGGTAGTGCAAGTTATTTGGTTGATTAAAATTTTTATCTTTCCTGTAGATCTGATGCCCGGCTGCCCTAATTTCCCATTGCAAAATGTCCCAACAAATTCACGAAATCCATCAGGTGAAGGTAGGCAGAAGGAGGTGGTAGATAAATATATTTATTTTAGTTGTATATTTGTTAATTATAACTTACAGTAAAAATGTTGGCAGCGAGAGCAACCTAACCGTTGTGGATATATATATTTTGCCGCATAGATATTTCGTGTTAATGAATTTATTTTGTATGTTATATTAATAATAGTTTTCGTGTATATTGTAGGCAGCTTGGAAAACCGAAGTTACTTGACAACCCCAAGATCAAGAGCCACTGTCTCCCAAAGTAACAAAACAGGTCAAGGTAATTAACGCGATTTAATATAATTTCCCTACTGCTGGTATTTTTGTGATGTCTATTTTATTATTATCATAAAAATAATGTTGGTGTGATCTCTTGTTTTATTTTATTACTTTAATTAGTGTAAAGTCATTATTCATTAATTTTAGTAGCATACTTAAGTTTCTCACTATAAAATTTAGGCACCTCACAACAAAATCGAAATTTTTCAACGCCGATTTCAAGAGTCACCGAGAGAACAGATCATAGTCCCGCAATTGAGAGTGAAGGTACATCTACACGTTTTTGCAAATCATGAGTTGCCGACGTCATTACTCATGACAATTTTAGATAGCATTTTACACACAAGAGCGGCCAAAATCGAGCCCGGTGTGAAAACGTACTTTAAGAACTTATTTTTACATTATATACTTTAAGAATTTATATTAAGTTATACTAGCTTGACTATATTCGACGGAAATCTGTGGGTTGACGTCATCGGAATTCTTCAGGAAAAATTTTAAAGATGATACAAAGGCTTGTATGTATTGTACAAGTTGAGGACTCTGGATGTCGTTAGGGGTATTAAATTTTGGTAGCAGAATCCTTTAGGGGTATATAAAAATTGGGTTTCTTCAGGCGAGTGGAGAATGCTAAGACCTCAACCCAGGGAATACAGATATTAAATGCAATGGCCCAGTAGCTAGTGATCTAGCTATTACAGTAAAATAAATTATTTACTCATCATTCTCTTTACGGTAACATCAAAAGAATAGTGCATTTAAAATTATTTTCAAAACGTTTGACCATTTGTGAGAATTAGGTATCCATTGACATGTAGACTTGTTAGTTGATCACAAGCTCAAATTCTGCTGGTCAGATGTCTGGATCAGATACTTCAGGAGCGTTCTTTAAGATCATTTAATTCAGAATCGTGATATTTAAATTACATAAAATAAATGACATTATTTTCCTGAATATTCGTTGCTTTCCATGCTTGCCACAATAATAATTTAGGCTTACTTTGACTCCGCAGATAGTTTTAGTATTTTGATATTCCAACCTTTCATTTCCAAAAAATAGTTGATTTTGTGATAAAAAAGTACATTTCGTAATATAAATCCCTATTACACTGACTGGCTTTTACTGGCTGCGCAGCTTAAGAGATCCCGCGCGTGCGCACTGAAAATTAGTTAGTGGCCCTTCCATGTTTTCTTATTCTATGGCTATGACAACAACCTATGACAGTACTTCATGTAATTCCGAAAATACAGTTGCATGCTCTTAGTTAGTGGCTAGGGGTTGCTGCATACATGTATTTCTAGTATGGTTAATAATACAATAAAAAATGCATTATGCATAATACATTTTAACAGTCTAGTTCAAGGAAATATAACTGCAATGACAAAAATTAAATAAGATTTATTTACAACCTGAAAAAAATAGTTGCCCTCTACAACCTTTTTATTTGCAATCATCACAACCGAAGTGAAAAAATATAATTTTAGTTTACATCCTTCTGTAGTCATTAAAGTCCATTAGTTGTTGGTGATGTATAAGAACATACCTTTTTTAATTTTTTGTTGTGGGGAAATAGATTGCGATTCTTTACTTTGGCCTAAAAAAAATTAAAAGAAATTTAAAAATCTTCTTTTGTAAATACAAATCTTTTACCACAAACAAAAAGAACAAAAAAGTATGTACAAATATAACTTTTACAAACATTATTTAATGACTCTTACTTTTACTTGAAAGTTGATAAACAGTGCTGATGCTGTCATATCTGTCATCATTAATGCTAAGCCACTGTAATATCCTCTGAAATAAAAGAATTATAGGGAAAGCAAGGAGTGTAACATTTGTAAGATAATTTAAATTTATAATTACAAAGTAAATAAATTCTTAGATTGACAAATCATTCTACCTATTTTCATGCCCATTTGGAAACAAATGCAAATTGGGTTGTAGAGCATAAGAAGTAAGATTTGGAGTGTGGGCAGCCCTCTATATAAAATGTGTGGTGGAAAAGCTGTTGGCTGCAGTAATAAAATGTCAAATTAAGAAGAAAAATGACCATTAAACGGGACATGAATATTTTACATACTCTCATTTTTTTCTTCAATGTTTGATCTTTGTATTGAATATGCTGGAAAATGCTCTTAGTATTTTTTTATGTATTCTTTTCACACCAAGAGATGCATCTTCTAACCAGTTAAAGAGGTCTTCTACCTGATATGCATATTATAAAGTGATAATAACTTAGTTATTAAATTCCATCAAAGCAGTGTTTCAATAAATTATATTGAGTTTTAAGAAAAGTAAAAATTACATTCCTTCAACTCAGAATCAACATCAATCTTCACTATGGACTCCAATATTTCTTCTAGATTAAGCTTGAATTTTTCATGAGTAAGAGACACTGTAAAAAATTTATTTGTACTTGGCAGTTCAGTTGGAGTTTTTTACACTTGTTTCACATGCTTAAAAGAAGTAGGTAGACATAATATATTCTGCAGATAGCCACCATAAATCACATGAAATATATTTTTGACAATTGAAGGTAAAGATATACAGCTATTTAAAAAAAAATTGTCTTTTGGAAAGTCAAAACGTTAAACATAAAACTATGAGCGCACAATGCATGTTGGGAACGCAGGGTCCTTTTTGGTTAAATTAACTATTGCAAGACAAGGAGTGAAGGAAATATCAGTATGCCATGTGCGTATAACCAAGACCTACGATGGAGAGCAATTTGGTTGGCTGAAATCTTGGGCTTTGAGATCGATGAAGTAAGCCTTTTATTGCAAATATCAATAAAAACAATTTCTCCGTATGTTCGAAAGTTTTGCATGCTAGGTCATGTAGGCTGTAATCGGCAGGCCATATACTTGCATAGCAATGCGCCTGCACGAAGAGCTCGTTATCCTGGAGGTTTTGCTACAACACCCAGAGAAAACACTCTCTGTAGTATTGCACAAGGTGTATGAAAAAACAGCCTCAGAATATGCATGTTTAACGCTTTTTTACAATTTGAAACGTAACAACATTACGCGAAAGAAAGTTGGTACTTTACAACAACGTTGTTCCATTCATATGTTGAATTATTATTAAGATATTGTGTATAGATGTACTAGATGTGAACTAATGGCATCTAACTTATTTAGCTTGGTAAAATTGCCCGTCAAAAATGTGATGATGCAAGGGTTGAATTTAGAGCGGCAACGGGATTTTTCTCACAAGATATGTTCCAGTGGCGGATCTAGTGGAAGTCAAAATAAATTACCACAGCTCATTCTAGGATATATTTACATTTTAAAATACCTTCAAAGCAACTTTATTGGTTAGATTTTATTCTTTTGAAATTCATAACCTATGACATTGTTATAAAGTTATTTTGAATTTAAAATAACTTTAATTTATTTTGACTTACCCTGGATCCGCCACTGATATGTTCATTTTTTTGGATGAGAGTGGATATATAAGTTATTGGCATGCATATGCATAAAACGATTGAAATATTCAGTGTTACCGTAATTGTTGTTGTAAGTAATTCTACCTTTCTAAACGTGTGCTACACTTAAGTTAGTGATATAAGAGTCGATCGAGCAACAAATGGCATTCGTTCACTCATTTCATACAATTTGCAGAATAAGAGAATTTTAAGATCGCGTGGGTACAGCTTGAAAGGACAACGAGGGAAAGTCAAAAGACCTTATTCTCCTTGGGGACTACGTATAACCGCGATTCCCATAATAAGTTATGACGAAGGCTTATTAGATGTTGTATTGTATGAAGGGCATGTGAAAGGTGAAACTTTCCTTGATTTTGTTAATGATGTGCTGACCCCATGTTTACTTCCTTTTAATGGCTATAATCCACCATCAATTGTTATTCTCAGTGAAGTATCTTTCCAACAGATTTTTCAAGAATTACCTACTGTCCCACACAGACTCTACTTGATTTTAAATTTTCCTATGATTCTTGCAGATAATGCAGCTATTCACCACACTCGAGAAGTTGTTGATGCGATAAATGCTACAGGAGCTCTGCTTATATTTTTGCCATCCTATTCACCCGACTTGATGCCTTGCGAGGAGTTGTTTTCACAGCCAAAAAACTATACCCAACAGAACGACATTGCTTGGCAAGATTCACCTGATCCAGAATTGATGGTCCTCGATTCATTTCTTCAAGTGACAGATGAAAACATTCAAAACTATATTCGACACGCCGAATACACATAAAAATGTTAACAATAATGAATAACAAATAATCATCTATTTTAACATTTATGTACACTACAGTTATTTTACAGCTTTGACATTTCTGTCAACAGATTTTTCTTCTGTTCTTCAAACTGTTCTGTTGTAAGAACCCCGCATTCTTCTAAACCTTTCAGGTCTTTCAGTTGTTGGATAATTCCACAATGCAATTTTAACTTAAAAAAATATAAAATAGATTAACGGTTTTTATACCTTTGAAAATAGGATACAATTATGCAAATTTAACTTGCTTTAAACATTACTCATATCCCTGTAAATATCATGCACAGACTACCATGCATGCCCAGTAATTATTGACACGTTCACTTGCCTGTACCTTTCTTTCCATGCATCATCTTTCCCATGCTGAATCGTTTGTGAAGCTGTTTCCACCGTTTCAATGCACGTTGTTGCTGCAGCCGTTTGTCGCTGTGTACTTTTTGATGTGTTGCTCGTAAAAAACGGGATTTTTGGTGGCATGTCTTCACTAGTGTGGGTCCCGTTGGCGTTAAAAAATTATAGCACAAACATATATCTTTCACAGTCATGTATGCATCGTTGAGGTTGGAGCTGTTGCTTATCGTAAATCGTTGATTTCTGCCGGTGATGTAGCCAATACGAAATGAGTTTTCGTCAACGGGCGAGGAAAGCTCCTTGTGAAAATGTTCCAGCAGAAATTTCCTCAGATCGTTCATGCTGTCAACTATCCAAACATTTTGGTGCCTGTGTGTGTCAAACCTTGATTTATTAGCCTGTTGAACAACCTTAAATATCACGTTCACAGTATCTCCTTCCATTTTAACATTAACTTGTTTCATTTGTACAAATACAACAATTATTGTTTCCCAACTGCGTTCGATTTGGATTTTCGTGCAATTGCAAGTGAGTGCGATTGTTGTGTATTCACATGGAAATTCCTGGAAAGCATTAGAACTGATTTCAATTTCATACCAAACGAGTAATTTACTGGCAAATTCGATCCCGTGCATTTTAGTTTAGAATACAGGTGTCCCAGTGGGAATTCCTCGAAAAAGCTACGGTGCAACAAAAGGAAATTCAAAAGAATATTCTTTCTGCACTGTCTTTGTGAACCTCCGAAAAAAATTTAACCTTTGTTAATATGTTGCTCAAGCTTATGTCAGTACTAGTTAGGACCATACTGTCAAGTAGCGCTGCAGTATTGGACAGTAATTTTCAAAGAATTCCCACTGGGACACCAATTCAACCTTGTTCCCAGGGCCATTTCCCTTTTTGTCATTGAGAAGGCGGGAAATGGCCCTGGCACCAGGCGGCGTGTTCCGCAATCTGATTGGTTGCTTTATTTTAGGGATTTCAGCATAATTGAGAATTTGAGATAGTAGAAATAATTAATTAAGTATAATTTCGCTGCTTAATGGTGGCTTGAGTGCGAGAAAAAATGTTACACCAAAAAAGGTTTATGTTCGAAATCCATGTTGCCTTTGCGGTTCTTTTTATGAAAGTTGTTATATGGTACGAATATTCGGAAAAAGTGGTATCGAAAAGAATTAATGTTCGAAAATTGTTGATGCTTGTGGAGTTGTGATTCGTAATGAAGCCAATTCGAGTTCTAAGTTAATTTGCAGAAACTGCGAGGCATTTATCTCGAAAATGGTGGACTTTAGGAAAAAGTGTCAAAGCATGCAAGTTGTGGAGGAAGTATCTTGCTCAGAAAAACGTTGTGTTGATATTTCTTCATCTTCTAAGCAGCCAGCTAAACGATCAGCACAACATGAACAAATGAAGCTGTGCACTGTTGCAAAGACACTGATTTTTCAAAGCGAAGGTTCAGGAGCGCCGCCAACACCCACGCATCTTATTGTTCCAATGCCTGAGAAAAAAAATAATCGACAGCACCCATTTGAAATTCATGATCTGCCACTGACCGATAATCAAAACAGGAAAATAATTGTAGCAGCAAACACGAAGCAACCGTTTGTCGTTGCTGGAACCATATTTAAAGAATGCCTGGCGTGTTGTCATCCTGAAGCCAGTGCTGTAACAGTTACAGTTTTTTGGCAACTAGTTACAGTTGCAGTTATACGATCAGAAACCTAACTAGTTACTGATACTAGTTACAAGAAGCAAATTGTAACTAGTTGCAGTTACAAAGTTACACAATAGCTTTTGTAACTTAGTTACAAAGCTACAAGTTACACTTGATTTGGTTGCAATAAAGGAAGTTCAATACTTAATTTAATTGAATATGAAGCACTCAAACGTGCATGAACTCGTGAAAACTAAGATGCCAACAACAGTTAATTATTTACATTTAATTTGATCATGCACCCATGTATTGCACAGTAGCCTGCAGCTAATTGCAGCTTGCATTTTAAATTTGTTGTTAAATCATTAAGAAGTAGGGTTCATTCCGTAGTCTGTAGAAAACGATCTGCAAATGATTGTAATTGTGTAAAAATGATGCATCAATTAAACCCAACAATTGTGTCATGTACAGTAATTAGAAATTCGTGACCTTTTCTCTACAACCTGTCTATACAAATTCTTTATTGCATTTAAACAAAGATGCAATTTTCAAAATTAACGTCTGCCATGCTTGAACGATGAGGCCTGAAGATTAAACCGCCGACACTAAAGAGCCTTTCGCACGCAGCACTAGCTGGCAATGGTGAGTTCAGCTTAATAAAACCTTCCAAAGCAGGGGCCATCTTGTATAGTCTGAGAGGCTATCAAGCGGACTATCAAGGAAGGACCTCAAATCAGAAATATCGTTGGAAGCCTTCTTTTTCGTTGCAAAGAATTCCTCATCTTGATCATTTGCAGCAGCCAATTCGGGTTCATCAACTGAATGTTCCGACAAATTTTCGATCTTCTTATTGACAAAGGATACACCTAACATTGATGTGTATATAGTTTTTAATGTTATACATGTTGTTTTAAACTACATAGTTATTAAATTAACTATGGCCATTATGTACCTTTTTCAATAATATCACGTTCTGATGTCCAGCTGTCTTTAAACTTAGGGTGAACAATAGCAGCTGCAATAATTCTTTCGTCATTCAGAATATATCCAAATCAATCACCGATTCCATTTAATAGTTCTATCAATGGTTTCATTGCTGGAATATCTAACTTCTTCGAAAGCTTATCTTTTAAAATACTGATAGTTGGTGCTAGATAACCCATAAATGCATTTGAATCATTCGTTTCTCCTTGCAGAATATTGAGTGCTTGAGCTACTGGTTTCATTACTTGACCATAATCCCTGAGAAATGCAATTTCTGCCGATTTAAATCTAAAATAGACAAAAAGTAAAAACTAGCTATAACAGTGTAGAATCTACGATACAATGTCAACTCTTTCTACAAGTGGTTACATAATTTAACTTACGTAAATATGCACTGCTCAAATTCAAATGCATCGTAGCATAGCTTCTTTTAACGTTTGTTGATTTACTGTGATAATCATTTGAATTTAAAACTGGCTTATTGTTTATTAATATTTCAGATACATTCATCTCAAAAATTCTGCGAAAGAAACATATCCGGTACGAAAAATATCAGAAAATATCAAAAATATACTTAGGGATATCAGCTTGAGAGCAGATGCTGTGAATGACATTTTCTCCTTTTTCCTTCATAATTCTGTTAAGGCGTTGGACTGCCATGAATATGGAATTTGATCGAGTTGCGTTTGGTTTATAGACTCAAACCACATTTTTCCTTCACCATTTCTGCAACTTGAATAGAGCGAGATGCCTTATTTCATAGGGCTGCACACTTTGCAAAGGTACTTCTGCTAAGTCGTTTATAGTTAGGATCAGCTTTATCTGCATCGGTGGTTGATACAAGGTTTAAGGTGTGTGCTGCACATTGCTGATGTGGTGGAAGCTGGTTCTCAAAGCCTTGGGATGCTTGTGTTAAATCATCGAAAACATCTTTAAACTGACAATCTGCATCTTCACCTATATCATCATGGTTTTCTTGCTCTTCACAATCAGCAGATGTAGCAAAGATAGAGAAAGCTTTAACAAAATTTGACCCATTATCTGTCGTTGTTTTTCTTGCCTTCGATCTTATTTCAAATTCTGTATGAATGTCTTCTAGTTGAGATGCAAGAACATCAAATTTGTAAGGCGACCTGTAAGGCAATGGCAAGCAAGAACACAACTTTTTCTTAGCAGAGTTTCAGTTTCTATCCATTGTCCAGTGACACCTATGAATGAATGGCCATGTGCACTCCAGCAGTCTGTCGCTGTTGCTACATGTTCCACTTTGCTCATTTCTGCTCTTATGTTTTTCTTGACTTGACCAGCTTTATCACTGATTCGTTGCACCAGTGTTGCTCTACACATCACTGATCGATTAGGCTGAAGTCCTGAAACAAACTGTTTGAATGCAGATTGGTCTACCAATGAGAATAGCATAAGAGCTTCAGTAATGAAATTGATCAACAAATTATCCACTTGAGTCACTAAATTGGCATTTCCTTTTAGTTGGGAGGTCAGCAACGTATCAATCCTTTGCTGTTTGGAGGCTGAGGATTCCCCTTTTTTGTAGCTCTTATTACTTACTAAAGGCCTCTTCCTTTTTCCCTCATCACATAGCTTATTAAAAGCAGATAATTGATGCTGATGGATTCTCTAAATAGATTATATGGACCAGAATTTTGGTTTATTTAAACTCAGAAGCAATATCAATATATAATGGCAAATCTTATATTAGGTATTCTTGTATGTCCTTATATTAAGAAAATTTTTTTCAGGATTAAAAATGTTCTTATATTTTCATAAAATATTCTCATTAATTCTTCCACTTTCAAGGTGTACATTTTAACTATTTTACTTTCAGGATGTTTTACTTTATACACTACAAATACTGTATTACTGTAAATAGAATAAAATTTACCGTAAATATCATAATTATGCCTCAAAAAAATTCCATACAACACTGTTCCAAATTCACATGTGACCTTGTGTGAAACAATGTGTTTCACATGAGATAACATGGTTTCACATGTGAATTTAGAACAGGGACAAACATTATAAACCAAACAAAATACCCAGTTCACTATTTTTAATTTTGAAAGCCATTAATTATAGTGACATCATCAAGATTTTTGAAAGTGTTCTTGTATCACAACCCTGATAAATGCCTTGTACTGTATTCAGTCTGGCCCATAAAGTGGGTAATAATACAGTTTGATTTAGCACAAGTACCTGTATACCCATGCAATAAATTCAACAAACGTTTAATAAGGTTGAATTGAATATATATTTTAACGAAGCCAACATTCACATTACAAGCGCGTACGTTATGTAACCAGTAGGCACACTAACATGAGTTAGGTTGTTTGCACTCAAATTTAAAACTAAATATTAATAATCATAACTGTGTGCTAATCGTATTTTTCCCTACCTTGACATGAGTACGCAAATTGGACAATGATTGTACAGCATTCTTTGTACATTGGAGCACAAAGTAAACAAGTTGGCTTTACATTTGTGTCGTTCATTGATTTTATCGCAAACATATCCTTAAGATATAACCATGGATGTTCCAAATCGACGCTTTCACCAGTTGGTTCAGATTCTTTGTCTTGAAATTCATTGTCTTCGACATCTTCTGATTCTGGGCACAACATACAGAACACTGAACAGGCTTCCCTTTCTTTAATTTCCCAAGTTCAAAGTTTGTAATATTGCAGTAACTAAAATTTGTTAGTAGAACCATACACTAATACAATTGCAAATGCTGTAATTTGATTGGTTACTTTACTCGCTATCTATTCCTCGACAGATAGCGAGTAGCGAAACAATCATCTTCCTATAGAGATTTCTTTTACAAAAATTGCTTAAAAATCATGAAATTTTTTGTTGAATATTCCATGTTTGACCTTTGATTCTACAAAAACAATTAGATTACTCGCTTTCGATTTCTATGCTGTGATAGTTGATTCGGGCTTCGCCCTCATCAACTATCACCCCATAAAAATCTCGAGCTTGCAATACCCGCGCGAAAGTTCGAGTGCAAGTTTATTGGGAGATATTGCACAACTAGATGCCAAGCCAGATCTAGATCTCACTCAAATATGAAACTGAAAACTACAATATCGTTGTTTAAATTGCTTTCAGCTAGCTCGTAGTTGACTTTTTATTCCAAACGTACAGGCCTGTATCAAAACAGAAAGTAACGACAGCACATCCGATAAAATGTAACTTGTAATCTTTTCAATTTTAAAACACTTTTTGTAACTAGTTCCTGTTACAAGTTCTTGGCCAAAAGATAACTAGTTTGCGTTACAGTTACTCAAAATTTTAACGATTACATGTAACTAGTTACTTTTAATGAAGTTACTCAGAGCACTGGGTGAAGCTGTCAGTGGCAAACGAGTTGAAATCAGCCTGCCAAAGCCTTTGCAAACGTTTCGGCGGTTCTGAATTATATGACAAGAATTACAGCAATATGAAGGAATTTGAGTTTGAAAAATTGTGGCGTGAAATGAAGGCAAATGTACCCTTTATTGTTGACATTTTTAATGCCGTATCTGGTAATACCTCTATTGAAGATATTAAAGATGGATTAAAAGTGAAATATTGCTTTCTTTACTCCATTCTCAAGCATGAAAGGTGGAATGAGCTGAGTCTTCTGAAACGCGTAAACAATCTTAGCTATCGAAGGAGACTGCACGAAACAGGTGTAGTTTTTGTTTACTATATAATATTTACTATGTTGTCGGACCAAGTTATTTCCCTTTTTGGTTTTGTTTTAATTTCGTGTGTTAATTTAAGCGATTTCATTAGAATATCATTTATTTGGAAATGAGCAATTTTAACTAACAACCAATGTATATTTAAATTAGTAAACATACGTACAGTTTGATATTGAAAACATTGAAATTTACATCAGTCCAGTTGTACGAAGCCAGTAACCCTATCACCGTATATCAATTTTTCAAAGCTTTTCAAACTTTATTCAGTGTAATTCAGGTACGCCATGTATGTAATTAAGTTCAATAATAAAAAGTTGAGCAATTATTGCAATTTCAACTTGAGACTGCATATACTATAAATATCTAAGCCCAGACAACAGCTTTAAATAAAGCCATAACATAACTGAACAAAACAAATTTTTTGAAAAATATTTAATGAAGCTAACGTTTCGTTGCTATACTTGCATCATCTTCAGAGCAATTAAAGTATTGTAATATGTACAAAAGCTTATATATAAAGCACAAAATTCTAAGATTACAAAACGGTTACAGATTTAAAATCGGCAAATCATAGTGATTTAACAATAACAAAACTAAAGACATAATATTACATGACATGACCTTGCATGACCTTTGCTTAGTAAACTGTAATATTATATGTCCTTATTTTTGTTATTGTTAAATCACTATGATTTGCCTATTTTAAATCTGTAACCGTTTTTTGTAACCTTAGAATTTTGTGCTTTATATATAAGCTTTTGTACATATTATAATACCTTAATTGCTCTGAAGATGTTGCAAGTATAGCAACGAAACGTTAGCTTCATTAAATATTTTTCAAAAAATTTGTTTTGTTCAGTTATGCTATGGCTCTATTTAAAGCTGTTGTCTGGGCTTTGATATTTCTAACGAAGTTAAGATTTCCGCCCGGAGTATCTGTTGCTATTACATGTACTTATATATTGATGTATTTGTAAAACTGGGCACATGCAACTTTTGGTATGGCTTGATTTCGATCTGTCAGCTGATATTAATAGTTCAACAATTTTAAAAAATGCCGCATAGATAACGATATATTCGGTCGACAAAAACGGCCCATAGTGGAATCGAGGCACGTTCCGCCACAGATCTGATGCATATAAACTATTTAACTAAACGGCGTAAATATCTAAAATTGCTACGCCACCGGATCAGGCAAATGTCAAATGGGACTGGACAAAGTTTGTTCACAAGCAGTCTAATAGTCAATCACAACTCGCCACTATTACTATAATCTATATTTCCAGATTTTTAGATAACGATAAATAGAAAAGCGATAAAGATATTTGTATTAAAGTCATTATCTTGTCCAGCTTGGGCAGCCCAGTGTGCGGTTATTTGTGTTATATAGCGAAATGCTTGGAGCATCAAATTTTGTATATTTTAGTCTGACGTACAAAAATCTATGCACATTTTAGTGGCGTAAAATATTTGGCAGACGGGCTTCCTCAATTCCACTCAGTTCCATGATTAGGAACATGTAGTTTAACATCCCCTTGCCTGTAACTATGCTGTAACAATGTTACAAGTGTTACACATACGATCTTTAGTACAGAAATAGGATGGAAACTTGCATTAACAAACTTAGAGTCCGTAATAAAATCCATAATAATCAAATACAATGTAACACAATGTAACAACAGTAACACTATAAAAGCTGCACATGTCACAGTCTCTAATGTCAAGTGACAAGGTGTAACAACATGTAACAGTATGAAACATTGTGTAACAACATGTAACACTATAAAATAGCATGTATCAGGGTCTCTAATGTTAAGTGACAAGGTGTAACAATACGCAACATCGTGTAACAAGTTTGTATATGACCATAGCAAGCTGAAGGGGTGGGGGCTCATATTTGTATATTTCTGCACAATCAATTTGTTTTGAAGTTGATTGTTTTTATGATTTGTGAGCATGATTAATATATGATACGAGCCCCACTCCAATTATGGAGCTTGCTATGGCCATACGTAACAGCATTAAGACTATAAAACACTATGTATCATAGTCTCCACTGTTCAGTGACAAGGTGTAACACTGTAACAGTATGCAACACAGTGTAACAGCATGTAACACTATAGAACAACATGTATCACAGTCATTAATGTTAAGTGACAACATGTAAGACCGTAAACAGCATGTATCACGGTCCGTAATGTTCAGTGACAAGGTGTAACACTTTGTAACAGTATGCAACACTGTGTAACAGCATGTAACACTATAAAACAGCATGTATCACAACAGTCTTTAATGTTGAGTGACCAGTATGTAACATTGTGTACCAGTATGTAACACTGTGTAACAGCATGTATTACAGTCTCTAATGTTCAGTGACAAGAACACTGTGTAACACTATAAAACAAGATGTGTCACAGTCTCTAATGTTCAGTGACAAGATGCAATGCTGTGTAACAAGTATCTAACACTGTGTAACTGTATGTAAGACTGTGTAACGGTATGTAAAACTGTGTAACAGCATGTATCACAGTCTCTAATATTCAGTGACAAGGTATAACAGTATGTAACAGCACGTATCATAGTCTCCAGTATTTAGTGACAAGTGTAACATGTGTCTTTAAAGCTCCGTTTGGAACGGCACTTTGTAGGATCAAAATAGGTTGCGTTCTTGTTTTGCATTCCTGTTTATGTTTGATTCTGGTGACAATCATGCAGGCTCTATTTTAAAAGCGTTCTGCTTTACTGGTTATTCTGGTTTGTATGTCACTAAAATTGGAACAGCAAGAATACTGAATAGTACCGATAGATAATAATTGTAATTTGTTACAGACATAATTAATTTTCTCAATTTCCTTACTTTCATACAGTTTCATAATCGACTCAATAAGCTAGGCATTTGTCTCTCGCACGGAAAAAAAGACACTCTACTTCAGCTTCTCACATCTTTCTTTCCGTGTTGGTAATGTTTCCTCACTAGAAACTTTGCTAGTAAAGTTGACGATATAAAGTAAAGCATGTAAAGTATGTTCATACTGCGTTTGGTACTCAGTGCATTGTAGATACAATGAGAGTGACGAGTGTTTTGTTGTCAATTCCGAGCCAATATTGCTGCCCTCGTATTGCCCTATCGAGAGCAACAACATGTGTTGTTATGATGGCTCTGCTAGATTTGATAAAGTACTTTATTACATTCATTTTGAAATCACTGGTGTTTCCTGCAATCTGATTGTTAAAAATAGTGCGATTAATCCCCAAATCGCATCATTTTGGGTGCGATTAAAGAATTGCTCATTAATCGCATCTTTTTTGGTCCCAATTGCATATGGCTGCTGAGTCTAGCCAACAAAACAAATGAAACTGCATGCATTCAATTTACCAAATAAATTTTAAAAACATCTGATCATAGTGACAAAAGAGCAAAATAAACAAATTTCATATCTCCTATACTATTTTCTCAGGCAGTCAAAGGCTAGTACACAAGCACTGCCAAACAAATCAAACGATGCTACACATTACAGAAATAAAACCTTTGTGAATAACATTGAATAACTAGTACAAGCTCAAAATGCAATATGGCAGCGACAAGTAAGTCCAGATAAATTAAATATGTTTTAGCTCAAAAATCCGATGTTGAATCCTGTTAAATCGCGAATAAAGCTGATAGAATGTTTAAACTAACCTTGCTATTCCTTTGGCCAAGATTTTATGCACAAACAAGTTCATTATCTTCTCCATTTGTTAAATACCTGTACAAATATGTCCTTCGATTTTGTTCGCTTGTTGCTATGCTACCGCGCCGAAGAAGAACCGGAAGGAAGGCGAGAGGTGTGTCTTGTTTTAGATTTCAAAATGAATGTAATAAAGTGGAAATTACACTTCGTGTCCTGCAATTTTGGTCTGAAATCAAACTTGTGATTACAAATCGCACTCCCGCTTCGCGATCATGTGATTTTGTAATCACGCGTTTGATTTCAGACCAAATTGCACTCCACTCAGTGCAATTACCATTATTAATTGTAGTAAGAAGATTACTGTAGTTATAAACTGCCGAAGCGCAGACTTTAACGGAGACATATGTGAAACGTGTTTTGTTACACACTACATAAATTAGGATTTATAGTAATATGAAACTTTTGAAATAGAAGTTTTTTTTAACAAAAGTGTCTAACATATCTACACTAATGTTTTGTGAGTCTATATCACTAATGTTTTGTGAGTCTATATCACTAATGTTTTGTGAGTCTATGTGCAGTTCGATATCGTTCCCACATAAGTTTGATAAGATCGGCACCGAGTCCATGGACATAAAGTGCAGCAAGCCCTCCATGACCAATATGGTAAACGTTTTGGGTAGTAGCCTGCAGTAAGTATCAGGAAACACAACAGTAGTTGACTCATTTGTTACTGTGTTCTCAGCAGAAGCCAGGAGGTTTCGAACTAAGGTTACACGGAACTCCCCACATAAAGTTAGTATACTCGGACACGTTAGTGGTTGGTGGAGTCTACATTGTTTCGTCGCATGTTGTGGACAATGAAACGTAATATGGTCATTCAACACTTGTATAACTGGGGGTTTATTGCATAGGTCCACTAACTAGCATCGTAGGCACTCGGGAACTAAAACAGTGGCACCATTCTCTAGATGTAGAAATTTGCCCTTTGCAAACGCATGCTTCACAGAGTACGACCCATGGGCAAGGCTTAGCAAATCTACGTGCTGTGCTGCATAGTTAGCGTACTCACAACATCTATACCATCTTTCCATAGTACTCAATTAGTTTGTTGGATGAATGCCAAATATGCGGTGTAGACTCTGAATTATCCCTTGTTTTTGAAATGTCTGGGTAAAGATATTTTATCGCTTCACCGTATGTGTCTCTCCTTTTCAAGCGGAGTATAAAACAGGCGAGAGAATAGAGGCCACAATACTTGGTTCCAAGCTTTTGACCATGCACGTTTGACCAAATATAATCCTTACTTATAAACGGGATTGTAAATTTTACGTTGTTAGGCAACCCGTAGGAGCTTATTAAAAATTAAAAACTGTCATTCTTTTCAATGCTCGTCCAATGGCCCAGCAGGGGGTTGTCAGTAAACGCAAACACAATGTTATTTCCGTTGGGTATTTGTTCGCCCACCACAACGTTTACATTAAGCTCTAACCTTTTAGCCAAGGAGCGAATATTTTCAGCGTTCATACTTTAGTACTAAAAAATAAACAAAAAATCATTAGAAATGGCTACAAAGCAAGGGAGTGCCTATAGAGTCAGCATTTACTCCACAAACCAACGTTACAGAAAGGCTTATTATCCTATATCGTTTTCCCACAGGGGTACAATATCTCCGTGTTCCTACCGACACAAGTAATACCTTATTCCCGCTACTACTCTATAGTGCGCTAATGTATACGAGCCTTTGTAGTTACAATACCCGAGTGCGTACATGCTTTGTATTGCCTATTGAAATGCTTCAAGACGTACACCAAAGGCAGCGGTCTGCATATGTTCTTTTGGAGGAAGAGGTGGAATATTTACAGAGCCGTTGACGACTGGACCCTACTTAGGAGAGGGAAAAAATTAAGCAAAAAGCCACGAATGCCTGTACCACGGGCTGTCACCCGTCGTGCCCCTATAAAAGAGCCAGAGGAGCAAGAGCGAATTAGCGTGGGGTCAGCAGTCGCTTTTGACGACGTTTTAGCCTGCCGAGAAAGGTTGGAAAGCACTGAGAACGAGGAGGAGAGCTTTTTATACGAAGACGACGAACCTGTGTTCTAAGCCCACAATCAACGTGTTCATATACAATGCAGCGTCTCTAATATGAGCAACACACTGTTTTAGCCATAGTTCATAAGCGTAGGCCACACCACGCAAGAGTTCAGGTCTTGCAGCCCAGGGAATAATGTCCATAGCATTTGGTGTGTATTCTGTTCGGGTATCGTCTGCTGGGTTGTAAAACTGTTGCACGCCAACAGGGTGAACCTTTAGAGAAACGTTAGGTTAGCAATATAGTTTATGTTAATTATTAACTTAAATGAGTAAAAAATAAAAATTACAATAAACTGAGACTCAAGGATTTCGTCATCTATTTTTGTTGACTCGTGAACACCAAAGATTCTCTCGGTTCTTCTAAATACGCGAATACACCTGTCCTTTTGCTGTTTTTCTTCCACTGTCATCTTGTCCGACAAGGGAGGGGGGTGAAGGGTCCTTCGACCCCATAGTCTGTTTCGCCGAGAGAGCACGACAACAAGGGGATACCGTTTTTTAGCATACCGCCCCTGGAGCCTCGCTCAATGGCTGTTGCGTCAGCTCCTACTTCTCTGGCGTTGCTCGAAACACCTTTAGAGAAAAATAAAACCCTTTTAAAGAGAAATAAAACCGACTGAAGGCCGGTTAGTGTAGCGGTTATCACATCTGTCCTACAAACAGGGGGTCGGGGGTTCGAATCCCCCACTGGCCAAAAAAAATTTTTTTTTCTAAACAAAAAGATTTACCTTGACAGGTTAGCATTGTGGCCGTGACTAGCCCAACACCCGGACTTGCACTAAAACCAATCAACTCCTGGTCTCTGCCAAACAACCGTCGTTTTCCACCAGCTACTGTTGCCTTGTATTTCACGTCACTATAGTGGGCATCCAACACTGATTGATGCTTGCTGTTTCGAACAAAACACTGTTGCCAGGAGACTTTTGTAAACCCTAAACTGTGGGTCCTGAGGGGCTGCGGTAAGTAGTTGAGCGGTAAGTAGTTGAGCGACAGTAGTATCTGCACGAAGGCGACCAATGGTCAAAGGTTTTCATGGGTTAGGCTTCACCTTACTACCCTGCCAGAGATTGTGCTGCCTTTCGCTAGTTTTCACCTTAATAGTCCAGTTTTTGTGGGCTGGCATCAACTTGTTTGTGAACATAAAGTCGGAGTTCATGGACTCATGCATTTTCACGGTTCTATTTCCAGCTGTTGTAACTTTCCCAAGCATTGGTGAATTTCTAAGAAAACAATGTTGTGTTGCATTGGCGTCATCTCCCTGAGCATCACTGTGGACAACGCCAGTGTCAGCATCGAGAACCAAATGCGTTCCGTTGTTGAAGTCTGACAAGTTCGCAGCAGCGCCGTTAGCTTGGAAGTCGCGCTTTATCACCTGGGGCAGGGCACCACGTTTAGTTGTAGGCAAGTTTGGCCTGTAGGTGTCGTTTAGCACCTCCTGGGGGTACCCGGTCTTCTTGCATGTACGACACCCATTCCTTGGCCGCCAGACTGGCCTCCAGGTCGTTGGAGTCCTCATCCCACCCAATGAAGTCAGCGGCGCCACTGATGGAGATTGCACAACAAACGGGTGACTGATCACAAAACGTTAGAATGTTGGCGTTCGGTCTGGGGAGCAATAGGTTACCTCATACTCCACTTCTAAAGAGGAAGGGTTAAAGTACATACCTGCCTGGCCAGGTATGATAAATTCGCACTCCCCGTTTGCCACGATATTAACATTAGCGCCGCCCAGGTTGGTCGAGTACTGCTTTTTGAAGCCCTTCGGAAATATTGTCGAAAACAGCGACCTCACTGGCGCTATGAGGGCCTCTGCAATGGCGTCGCTTTCTTCCCCAAAACACAAATCGTCATGCTTGCCTCTATTCATTTTTTATTCTAAAAAAAGTTTTATTCTTATTTACAACAAATCACTCATGCACGTAAACCTCGCCTGTGTTCATGCTCTGTGAGTCGTCGTTGTTCTCCTCCTCTGGCTCTAAATCTACTTTTCTTTTCTTCCCAGTCACGTAAGCGACTGTTTTATGGATCAGCGACTTTCCTGCGTTTACACCCCCTTTATTCCTGCCGTTGCTAGATCAACGCCAGCCTGGGGGAGTAAAGGCATAATGCTTTGCAGTATTGTGGGTATCGCCCCTCCCCCCGTGCTGTGACGTTTGGGTTTAAGATACGCCCAACTCTCGCACCAGTTTGCCATCCAGACTTGTTTTCGTAACGGGGCAGGTACGGTATCTAAGACCTCAAGGGTGAGGACAAACTCAGACGACTCACACCGCATGGGCCGGCCACTGTTCCACAGAAATTGTAAAATAAGCTCGTTTTTTTTGTTCCTTTAGAGCAATTGGTTTGGGATTACTTGGCTTATAAGACACTGGTTTGCCTAGTGTAACAGGCACAATAGCTAATAGAAACTTAGTGTTTAGTGTTTCCTTCTCAATAGCACTAGTTATGTTTGATTTGTTGGAGGTGTTCTTAAGAAATATATTAATGGTTGGTTCCATTAGAGGCGTGGTCCGGGCGTTAACAAGGCTATTAGGGCCACACGACAGTTGGTAGACTGTTTTTGGGTCAGTCCCAATAGACACCGCAGGCAACGTAAACAGTGCACCCAATGTTGGCCCCACACATAAGATAACGCACCTCTCGTTCTCAACTGCCACTATCTGCGTTGTTTCCCCATCAGCTGATGTGTTGAATGTCATGTAAACCGAACCAAGGGCGTTAGCCAAAAAAGTTCCTTTAGCGACATAAAGTTATCTTTAGACGTCGTCTTTTCCGACAACACATTGTAGTTGGTGTCACAAACAGTACATCTTGTAACTCTCAACCGGCAAAGGTACAGGTGGGGTACCAGTATGGAAGTCAATAATTGTTAGAGTATGGCAATCTACAGTGTCTCGAAACTCGTAGTGCACCTGGTCACCTCTCAGGTGGCCGTTTAGGTTTAGTCTAGGCATTTAAATTTTACCTCTTCCTCTCCTTTACTTATACTTGTTCTTGTACTTGTACTTGTACATGTACTTGGTGCAGAGTCTGGTTAAGCCCTCCAGGCTACAAAAAATAAAAAGTTCAAGTCAAACTACCAGGCTTTAGGGCGTACTGCTTCAGGTTATCACCCACGGGACTCTTCTCAAAGGAGATACTCTGATCATCAGATGCCAAAAAGTACTCCTTGCCCGCTACAATGGCCAAGCACACCATGTCAGGGGAGCTTTTATCAAACTCCCAATCTTTCCAACACTTTGCTGCTTGTATGGTGATATTCTTAAGGCCAAAACTTCGAACGTGAGCCTCAGGTGTTTGGCGAAAGTTCAGCCTGTCTGATTCCTCTACACAAAAGTCACAGTTTATAACAGATGGTTTTGGTTCAAGGGCGGGGACTAAAAGCAACGACTTTGTGTCAGTACACATTATGGTGATGCATGGTTTGCCAACCTTTACTGCCCTGCCAGAGATAGTGCTGCCTTTCGCTAGTTTTTTGTTGCTAGCGTTGGCACCTATTATCTTCTCAAAAACAGCGGCTTTCATGAGGTCGTTTGAGTCCACACCCTCTAACGAACGTGTGAATGCCCTAAATGTTCCGTTATCATGTGAGTATCTATAGTCCGCTATAAAGTGGTCTGCGTTGGTTAGTGAGATTAAAAATGTGTCTTGTAAATATTGTTTTCCAAACTCTCTGGAGCCGGTATGCTCCCGACCACCTCTTTTCCCGTCGGAAAATAACCAAAAACAAAAATACGACATTGTGTTTTGAAATATTTCATCCGGGTCGTTTTCAGAAAAGTCTAGAGAACCTGGAAACCAAATACGCTTTATGGGTACTTTTGGGTATTGAGAGTCCACAACGTCAGCTCTCACGTCAGGAAAGGAGGGGTCAAAGTCCTTGTATTTTATGACTGCTGTGGGGCTCTTAGTGGCTGCTAGTGGGTCTTGCACTCTTTTATATTGGTCGAACAAAAGTTCCACGCTCCCGATGTTTAGCTTTTAAGAGAGCATTGGAAGCCGGCTCGTTCGTCGTACATCATTACAGTGTTTTGAAAAATGTCGTCAGCATATGTTATCTTGCAGTCGTATTCATCTCCAGCAATCGCTTCCGGGTCATTAAACTTTTTCTAACCTGCCGAGTCTCACCTGCGTTTATTGGAAGTCTTCCTTCCTTGCTTTACTTTACAACGATATGCATTCAGCGAAAGCTGCAACACAGTTATGAAGTGTCGAACTTGCGGAAAGGTTTTTAAAGGCAAACGAGGATTGTCTGCACATAGTCGAGTACACAAACGCGGGGGTGCTATCAATCTAAAGGCAGTTATTAACAAGGCAAGGGACGGTGTGGTGTACGGGGTAAACACAGTGGTAAAAAAAGCGAGAACAGCGAAAAAAAAAGGCAACTGCAGGCGTGCAAATTGGGCAAGACGCAGTCGCTTTGCTTAAAGATGGTTTTGATATTGGTGAAAACCTGTACATGATGCCCAAAGGTATTTCGAGCAAGTAAAGCGACTAAAGTCCATTGCAAAGCAGGTGCAAATGATCAGAGGCGACGGTGTTAGTGTTGCGGACGATCTACACGAAAAATCTTTGCCAAAGGACATTGTGAAGTGTATCCTACAGCTGGCCTCTCTGGTTGATGCAAGATCTCACCCACCCCCCAATTGCTCAAGCTTGGCTCAAGATTCAAGCAAAGCTACAAGAAGTTGCTACTGGTGCCCTCCCGCTCGCACCCATTATTCCACTAGGCCTTAGCCTACTTGGCTCCGCGGCCAATCCCCTGATTAAAAAAGGAATAAAATTAATACCCGGCTTTGGTCTCTCAAACCCAAACCCCTCTGGTGGTTTTATCGGAGCTGCTTCTCTTTTGGTTCCAGCTCTGAGTGGTCTATTTGGAAGCGGAGTAGAACGAGGTACTATTGTATCATCGGGTGCGTACTCAAGCTTGATTCATCTTAAGAAGAAAAATGGTGTATAATAGAAACGAGGTCATTCTAAACTACTTGGTGACACGTGCCCACAACTCCCGTGGCGGGCGTTAAGGGGCAAGCGCCCCACATAAAACAACAGTCGTTTATGCTCTCCAAACGGTTACTAAAGAAGGCTACTGATTGCTGGGCAAACCTACCTGGAGTACAGAAAAAACTGTATGTGAACGAGCTGATAGATATCTCGAAGGCCGTGGTTAGGTAGGGCGACGACGCAGTTGGAATGGTCACACAATTTGAAAGCAAGCTACCACCTGTCCCCCCCTCCTCCACCAATTTCCAGAACAAGAATATCAGCGAGAGCACCGGCGAGGAACCTGTTAATACCAGCGAGGACAGCAACACCTCCCCAGACTTGAACCTGTTACCAGCGAGACCGGCGAGGACAGCAGCACCCCCCCAGACTACCTGTGGACACCCCAACCCATCAACCAGTAGTTGTCCGCACCCCGGAATCCACCCCTGTGGCCCTTCACACAAGATACAAGGGCAAAATCAAGGTGTATGGAGTCCCTGCTGGGGCAGGTCTGCTTGACTTTATAACCAAACCGAGTACTATAGACAAGTTGATAGAGCTTAAAAAAATAACAAGTGGATGGAAGAACCCGTTCAAAGGTTTACCTTCGGGCTGCTACTCGTTTTAGGACAAAAAAACTTTCAAACATTTTTTTTAAAGAATAATGTATTACTTTACAAAAAATTGTTTACAAAAAACACAGTTTTTGTTTCTTCTTCTTTTGAGCTTACACGATGTCAAATCCAGGCGGCTGCTCCCCGTCCTCTTGCTGTTGCTCGTCGTCTAAAAAAAACAAAAAAAGGTCCCTGAGTGTTTGTTCTCAGACACTCAGGGACTGTGGGCCCCAAGCTTCTGACTCTCCTTGCATTGAACAACTAAGCCGGTTCCACACACAGAGAGTCAGGAGCCGAGATCTGACTTTTTAGTTGATTCACTATTAATTAATTAAAACTAAATTCATTATTGATTAATTTAAGTTGACTATTAATTATTAACTATTAAATCTCGTTTTTAAAAACTTTGAAAGAACTCTCACGTTCTTGTTCAGTTCCCTCACGTTTGACCAACCTGAAAGTGAGAGATCAGAACCAGAACATTCCAGAGTTACAAACTATACAAGCCAAAGCAAAATTGAGAGCCATCTAAATTACCTTTCTCAAAGGCTCATTCGTCAAAAAAACGAGTCAATTGACAAAGATAAGCTAGAAACTCCCCTTCTCTTTAACATTGTGTTGCCACAAGCCAAAAAAAAGTAAATTGAAACTTCGTTACTATTTGAATTCCCGATAAACAGACATCCAAATGGCAACGAAAGACCGACTTACTTTTTTGAAACCTCCTTTAAAAGCGACATCAATCCCTGCTGTGTGAAAGGCAACATTGACACACCGGAGATGGACGACACCTTTAACAACTCTAAGAATACTACATTAAAATAAAAAATAAAGGGACCCACCATAAGTCAGCTCTCGTCGCACGGGCCGCTGAGAAAGCCGCACCTCCAAGTCATCAAGCGTTAGCCTCAGTTGCTGTCGTTGCTGCCGATCTTGGTGCGCTTGCCTCTCTAATGTGACTTGCACGCGCATCTCCTCAGTCGTTAAACTCAGTGGTTGCGCCAAAGACGAGAGGGAGCTTATGATGGGCTCGAACAGTACCGTGTCGTCAATGTGTTTGCGCACAAATTTTGTCTACAACACTAGTTGCTCTTCCTTACTGCGGGCAGCTGGGAACCTATTTTGCATAACATTTCTCTCCAGAATGACCTCTTGGCTTTCGATCTCATCTGTAGGAGAAACCGAAGTTAACCTAAATAAACAAGTCAAAGTAAAAAAACTCAAAATACACCCAACATCGCCCACCATTAGACATATAATGAATAAACGACTCGGCTAAGTGGGTAGGAACAATAAGGTCTTTGAAAGGGTCGGGAGTTATAGGGATTTTTACGTCAGTGCACGTTATTTCTCTGTCGTTTATCTTCAACATTGAGAGAAACTCGCTCCTGATTAGTAGTCTTCGAAAGTTGCAGTAAGTCCCAGGACTAACTGTGCTAAGACACCTTGCCCTTACAGCTGGGGCAAAACTGATCAGCTCTTTCCACTCGTCGTCCTCTAGGCTTGCCGGGCGCGCAATAAATGGTTTGTCGCTTTGATCCATATACGAGTACGCCTTAATTAAATAAAAACAAATCAACTCTCCAATTGGATTCCTCTCGGAATAATTAAATAAAGACAAATAACCCTCCAATTGGATTCCTCTTGGAATTCCAGCCTCTGCGTGTTTACTAATACTAATCTGTAATTACTAATCTGTCTGCAAGCAAATTGATCCATATACGAGTACGCCTTAGTTAAATAAAGACAAATCAACCCTTCAATTGGATTCCTCTTGGAATTCCAGCCTCTGCGTGTTTACTAATTTGTAATCAATACTAATCTGTCTGCAACAGTGCAAAATGATACCTTTTCTTTTGCCTTTACGCTCCTTAGTGACATAGACATGCCCTGACATTGTTAATGCTTCACTGATCCCCATTCTTTAATACATCTTGAATAATCTCAGCCAAAGCGAATTCAAGCTCATCGCTTGAAATCTCCTTGGGTTGGGTTGGCCGTGTGGCCACTGCCTTCCAGTGGTAGCCCCTTGTCTTTATGTGGTAGTACTGGTCATCCTTACTTGGGCACACTGACTGGGTCATAAGCTCTGGTTGAACTAAATTGCTTGTGAGCACTATGCTCAGAATATCAAAGGACTGCTGCTCTTCGTATTTTTTATTTCCCACTAAGGGTAGCCCATCAAAAATTGTGTGCCGAGCGAGCAGTAGGTCTAGTGTTTCCTTTGACATATCGTCAATTAAAAGCAGGTCGCTCCCTTCAGAGTAGGTGAGGTGTTGCTCAAGACTAGAATCGGCTAACATTTTCAGCCTATGTACTTTTAGCACATTTTCTAAGTGCTTAAACAACGTAGATTTACCAGCAAAGAGCACCCCTGCAATATTTAACATCCTAGCTCGATTATTTTTTGTTAATAAAACTGTACATAAGTGGGTGAAGAAAAGCAAGGGGCAACGCTTAAAAACCACACACACAACACACACAACACACACACAACACACACACACAACACAACACACAACACACCACACAACACAACACAACACACAACACAACACACAACACAACACACAACACAACACAACACAACACACAACACACAACACACAACACACAACACAACACAACACAACACACAACACAACACACAACACACAACACAACACACAACACACAACACAACACACAACACAACACACAACACAACACACAACACAACACAACACACAACACACAACACAACACAACACACAACACACCACACCACACCACACAACACACAACACAACACACAACACACAACACACAACACAACACAACACAACACAACACAACACAACACAAAACACAACACAACACAACACAACACAACACACACACACACACACACAC